>JARHVA010000741.1:3867500-3885000 GCA_037957365.1 Torreya grandis | reverse complement strand
GAGTTAATTAGACATTATATATTATCTAATTATATATACTACATATTGTTTCATTATATTATATTAAATTTAGTGTTGAGTTAGAGATAAATAACATTGTATGTACTAAAGTGCATTGTAAATCATGACTTTCTATGTAATCTTGAGAAATTAATCAATAAATTTGCATGATTAATTATTTTAAGACTAAATAATTCCATTATTGTATGTTTAGTTTATTAGGTTGATATTTATGTCATAGAAGCATTCATGATATAATACTTAATATGACAAGAGGGTAGTGAAAATTTGTAAAAGAGCCTTTAGACTATGCTCCAACTCACTCATCATTGCATGGAACTAACCCTAACATACCATGATTCCCCCCTCTCTAGTCCTTAGGTGAGTTTGAAAGGTTCCATATTTCATGATATACTAATGTGAGAGTTTACTTGTTAAAATTTGAAGGATGCTCATTAGGACTAGCTTGTTGGTTACCACTAGACTACAACATAACATTTTAGTTCTACTGTTAGGACTAGTTACATTTTTTGTTATAATAGTGAGTGAAACTGATAGGAGGAGTATGAATATGATTATCTATGTCCTCACACACGTGAATTTTGTATAAGGTTGGAGGTGGAAGTGTTATGAACTTTGGTATGTAGTGGAGATAATTTAAGCATTGAATGATCAAGTGATCAGAAGATTAGAAGGTGAAGGTATGATGAGAATCAGTAGAGGTTAATGGTTGAGATGGATTCTAGGGAAAGGGGGAGTATAAATTAAGAGATGTTATGAGACTCAAAAATAATAATAAAATAATGATGATGACTCATGTACATAGGGATTATGCTCTAGTGATGAAGAAATAAGTGCAAGAGAGCAAGAGTAGAACTTATAGGAAGATGCTAAAATATCCCAAGATGAGGATTATTATGAAAAAACTACTTTATAAGTGATCAAATCCATTCAAACTAAATCACATGATCATGCACATAATTTTGAATTAGAGGAAGAATATAATGACACTATGGAGATAGGTGACATAGGTGGATTTATCATTCAGTCCCAAGAAGAGGCCATGCTAGGGTATTAAGTATTATATCCACTATTTAACATAGTAGATATGTATTTGATAATCCAAGTAAATGCCATGTAATAGAATATGCCTTCCTTGGTAGGGGTTTCATGACCCCATATGAGTGGTTTGATGTAGATCATATATATAGGATATGGAGGACCATTGGTGACCTAATAAGTGCTCTAAGTGGCTGGAGGATCCATTGTGCAACTAATTACAATATATGGTGGAACCAACCCACTAGATCGAGGAAGTTAGATTTTAGGTGAATCAATAAGTAGTGTGTCAATGGTGTGATAAACATGAACCATTTACATATTCTTTTACCTCTCATACCTAATATGGTAGGACCCTAATCTTACATGAGTATTATGGAGTTGAAAATACTATAGATCATATTCAAAAGTGAAAACTAATTTGGTACACAAAGGGGATCACTTCATCTGAGAATAAAGTATCACAAATTTCAAATAATTTGTTGAACCATGTGTATACTTGATATATGAAATTATATCTTAAGTAGACCATTTTTTACTATTATTTCTTGAAGGATGTGTTCCTAAAATAATTTGACATCCTAGAGTTTGAGAAGAAAAGAATTGCACTCAAAGACATCAATAAATAGGATAAAGCATTCACACCTATGATTACAAATTAAAAACCCTAGTATATAAGCCCTCATATGTGTTTAATATTTTGAAAAATATTTAATGTTTTTTAGGGACTAATTACTTTGATTTAATGTATTATCTCCATGTAGACATTTACTAAACCTAGGGAATCACTAGAGGCTACACTAAGAGTCGAGGCTATTAGCACAATGGATACATGAATTATCCTAGCCATAGAGGCACATATTTTAATGATGAAATAATGTATGTAGTATATTCTAATCAACCAAACACATAAAATATTCCCTAGTTTTTGGTGAATCATAATAACTACCCTAGACATAGTTTACACACCTTGAAAATAGCCTATAGGTATGCAATGAGGACCATGATATATGTTACTACCTTATTTTACAATGTGTGAAAGATACTAAGATGTATTTATATTATAATATGTTTATTTCCTTCACCCATGATACTAATGATTTTAGGTGGTTCATGAATTAGATGAAACACACAAGTGGAGTGCACAAAATATTATGTTTAACCCTCAAGGTATAGACCAAACAATATTAGATATGTATACCATGGGTATAAACATGGATACGTAGGTCATGCTAGATGATGGGATGGGGGGTAGGTTTCCAAAATACTCTTTATACAAGCATTGTTTATTGGACCACCTTCAACATAATTTCTCTAGGTGTCCCACTAGTTCATATTATTGAAGTGCACATAAGATTGAGTATTTCTTGGACCTATACATGAGGATCATATAAAAGGTAAATGTTGAGAAAGGGGTTGGGATGATTTGATGTGTAAACAAGTCACGGGTACTTAGAAGGATTGGTGTAGTGGTTTCTAATAGAATATAACACAAATGGATAGAGGGTTCAAAGCACATGAGAGGACATAAAGATATCAATGAATACCTATGCATGAAGAAGGCCCAAATAATAAAAATAGGTTGAATAATGATTAGTTTATTTTTATACAAATAAAAATTGGTAACATCCTAAGCTAAGATAATGTGTAGTGGATCCATCCACTTGGAAGATGGCATGACTTCTAAGAGCATGTTTAATGACAATGCAAGGAAAGGGTATAATGGGTCTCCATATTTTCATGTTTGGTAGTGTTCATATAGACTCATAAAGAGGTATAAATAAGTCTTTAGGGGTGGTGAAGTTCATATAATTCATACAACTACCTCTACCTATATGGTTGATGTAATCTAAGGTGTTACCTTTAGTATTTGAATGTAATCTAAGTGTACAATTTGATGGAGTTGCATGTGGTAAGAATCAAGAAATTGGGTTATCTCATCCAACTCATTTTATAATATAAATACTCATGGTATTAGACTTATCTCCATCAATGGGACACAAGAAGAAAGGCCAACTCAAGGACATGTGAATAATCTAATAAGATGTAGACCCACTGAAATAAGATGTGTAGAGTAAGGTTAATAGGAGAGTAACTAGGTGAAGTTAAATATGGTGAAGTTTGTGAGGCTATTCAAAAGAAACAAAGGTGATTTTGCAATAATGAAGAGTTATTTAGGGAAGTAATAAACACCTTAGCTCCAATGAGTTCATAACCTCTATCTTACAAAATATGCATAACTTTCAGAATTCAAACACCAATAGGATAGAAGGGCTTAAGTTGGTGAATAATTAACCATATTTTAATACAAGGAGAATAGAAATAGAGCCAAATTTTCCTAGGATATCCATATAAAGGGTGTGAATGTTTTCTCTTTTTGTAAGGATAATGAAAATTATCTCATAAGGAGATGCACATAATCAAGATTTTAAAAAAATCAAAGATCTAAATGAACCATGTGTTTATGATGTAACTTAAAGGTAGATGAATTTAATGGGGAAATCAAGAAAGAGTTGGAATATTTACCTAAGGATTAAGAAATATTTTATTTTAGGGTGATGTTGACCCCCTTGACTAAGTCCAAAAATAATAACACACACAAAAAAGAAATAGAAAAAGGGATATTGACACCAATAGCTAAGAAGTGGCACATGTAATCCAAACCAATAACATATATGTGTGCCCAAAATAAGCTACCAACATGACAATCATAAATTATTCGAAACTCATCCAACATGTTTAAATGATAAAATGACAAGATTGAGATAAGAAATCACATGTACCTAAGAAATGTAATGGGATTTGTGGGGGAAGATGGTGGAAGTAAGGTCTGATATCCAGATAAGTTAATTTTAAAGCAGTAATGGAAGGTGTCAATAGATGAAATTGAACATCACAACACATCTAAACTTCTAGCTGGGTAGAATAACACAATAATTACAAAATGGTTGTAACCATTGGCAAGAAAGACTCTTGGAACTCTATAAAAGGTAGATGCAAAAATAAGGATTTTTTTGGGTGAATCATAAAGTTGTCTAATTAACCATACATTATATACTATTAAACTATATACACTAAGTTTATTAATCCCTTAACCTATGACACACTATTCATTTATTTTTACATTCATTATTTAATTATTACCTTAGGCTGACTTATCAATATGTAAATGTGGGATAAATGGGTTTGACTCTCCCCATTCATTCTATATATAGGGGTAAGTGTGGCTCAATCAAAGTAGGTTATATGTGAGTTAAATATTATTTTAAGGATTTAGAGGTTTCCCCCTCGAAGTGGCTTGTCATATATTATATTATATTATATTTATATTGTGACTTATTATTTTAATTTTAAAGAAAGTTCATTACAAGTGGTATCAAAGCATCAATTTGGGCATAAAATTTGGTTTCCACTATATCTCTCAATCTAGTGTGATTTTTTTAGTAATGTTTTTTACTAAATTTGGACCATCATATAAGGCATCCATAGTAAAAATATTGATATTTTAGGATCAATTTTCTTGGATTTATGACCTTTTTAATGTTTTCCATAAATTCACTCTACAGTCCATAATTGAAAGGTTTTTTCTAATTTTCTTATATTTTTAGAAAGTTTGAAGAAATTTAGGGTAGTTCCATTCCTTTTTTTTTCCTATTTGAGACCAAAATTATTTCCAAATCAATTGGTAAAAGTTATGTCAACAATGAAAATCAAGTTAGACATTGTCAAGCCTTGTAAGAAAGGATTGTAAACCAAGGGCCAAGGCAAGGGTTTTCAAAATTTGGGTAAAACTCCTCATAAGGATCATATGGATTTATAAGGGGGAGATAATGAATTAATTTTTCTAATATTTTCAATGATATATTACAAATTAAGCCAACTAAGTACAATATAATGGCACACAATATGAGGTGCAAGGCCTACATTCAAAAATTAAGACCATATGAGATGCCCTTGGCAGATTTGGTGATAAATTTTAAGAATAAATAGACAAAACAACCACCTATCACCATTAGAAAACTAAACTAGAGTGGATATTTTAGCCAACCCAATCCAAATCCAACTACCTTATAGCCAAGGAACATGATGCCAAAAGTGGAAAGGTAAAAGTTTGATGGGAAGGATTTGGTCACCTAGATTAACCAATTGAAAAGTTTTTTTGATATAGACCAGATTACAAGTGGTAAAAATGTGTCCATGATATCCCTATATCTATAAATAGAATAATTCATTTGGTATTAATGGTTGTGTGATAAAAAAATAAGGCTCTCAATGTCATCTAGTATGATTTTATAGACAAGATAAAACTACACTATAAAAATAATGTCAATGATAATCACTTTAGTCAAATGACAAACCTATGATAAACATGATTATTCAAGGATTATGTTTATAAATTCCAAAACCTCTCTTTTCACATGGATAACATAATTGAGGAACATGTGAATGGATTATTTCTTGGAGGTATCAAGGACCACATTGAATATGAGGTAACATGTTTAATCCAAATAATATCTTTGCATCTATTCTCAAGGCTCATAGATTAGAAGAAAGAGACATGGTAAAATAAAGGGATTTAAATACTACCAAAGAGTTTTTGGGTCCCACACAAACCTTCTCTTAGCTTATAATATTATAGATGAATGGGAAAAGGGATTACGTTTAAATTGTGATTGCAAATAGATTAAATCTCATAAGTGTGTTGAGAAGAAATTATTATAAATTTCATGGGTCAATGATGATTAAGCTGATACAACCAAATATAGTGAAGAGGAAGATGTGCCTGACTTTGATTACGATAATTTTTTTGAAAAACCATCTAGATTTGTTCAACATTAAGGACATCATTGTTTTGAAGCAAGAGATCATGTTAAACCCTTAACCTATGACACACTCTTCATTTGTATTTAATTTCATTAGTTAATTATTACCTTAGGTTGACTTATCAATATGTAAGCATGGGATGAATAGGTGCGACTCTCCCTATTCATTCTATATATAGGGATGTGTGTGTCTCACTCAAATAAGGTTATATGTGAGTTATATCTTATTGTAAGGATTTGGATATTCCCCCTCAAAGTGGATTATGATATATTATGTTATATTTTAGTTATATTGTGAGTTATTATTTTAATTGTGAATAAAGTTCATTACAAAGTGTTATGTCATTACCTTAGATTAGATTTAAGATTGAGTCTAAGATAAATAACATTATAAGCACTAAAGTGCTTTTTAAAACATGAATGGATATGTATTATTGAGAAACTAATAAATAAATCTAAATAATTAATTATTTGATGCTTGATTAAGTCCCTTATGGAATTTTTGATTTATAAAGTTTAATTATAGATTTAGTCATGTTATATTGATCATTTATGATATTTATATTAGTTAAGTGTTCTTGAGATAATACTTATTATGATAAGAGGTCAATGTGAATGTTTAAAATATAAATAATATTATGTTCCAACCCATTCACCATTGCATGAAACCCTGACCTACCCTAATTTTACCATGTTTATGCCTTGGGTGAGCATGCAAGGTTCCCCCTTACATGACATGTTGGTGCAGAAGTCAACTTGTTAAATATTGAAGGGTACTCAAAAGGAATGGAATTCTAGTTTACACTAAACTTTAGCACAATAATATCACATTTAATAAGAATATAAGATAAATATATCTAAATGCTATGTTAATTTAAATGACTAGAAACATACATATGCATACTCTTTCTAGTTAACAATAGTTTATTGGAAAGAGTATTTAGTAACAAAGCATTAAAATCTAACGATTTTATGCTTATGAAATATTGACATGTCATTAATTAATTTAAAACTATCTTTATACACATTTTGGAGTTGGTGTGTATTATTCATAACTACCTAGAATAATTTGATGATAAATTTCCAAACAAATCCTGAGATGGAATATTATAGCATTTATTATAGTAATAAATTTATATGATAATTTTGTATTTAAAATAATCCAAATATATACCTAGATTGTGATTAATCCTTCACTTTGATTTAGTAATTATAAATATATAGTAGTGTCTAAGGATGCATGCAATGGGGAGAGGATATATAGTTATGATGCACTTGTATCTCCTTGATATAATTTTAATGACACTTGTATCTCCCTGATATAATTTTAATTTCACTTGTTTAGTTTCTAAAAATAGATTAATTTAAACATTTAATTCTTATGAATAGTTGACATGTCATAGGGTAATGAAAAATTTTCTTTGTATGCATTTTGGAGCTGCCAAATTCCCATCCAAATCCCAAGTTAGAATAATATGATGCTTGCTCTAGTACTATCTTTATATGATAATTTTGGATTCAACATCATTTAAAACTAGACCTAAAGTGTCTTGAATCTTTCACTTTGATTTATTAATTATTAAATCAAGGTGGTGCCCAAGTCTATATGTAATAAGAAGAAAAGATATACAATTATAACACCACTTCCTTAGTTTATAATAATATATTACTCTAAACTTTTTTGATTATGAACTATTGAATGTCATATGATCATGTAAAATTGACTTTCTATGCATTATGAAGATGTGTATTAGTCAAGAGATACCTGGAATAGTCCAACACCAAATTCCAATACAAATCTTAAGCTAGAATAGTTTAATGCTTATTCTAATACTAACTCTATATGATAATTTTGGAGTCAAAATAATCTAGAGACATACTTAAACTATCTCAAAATTATCTTAATTTGATATTGCAGTTGGATATTTGTCCCAAAACTTCAACCCTCATTCTTGAATGGGCGATATGACTTGTTTTGAAAAATAACATATCTATTTTTCAAGAAAATGTTATAAATTAAGAGATAATAAAAAACACATTAACCCATAAATAAAAACTTAAATATATATAATACATTTTACCTTAATAAGTTAAAAGATCATAAATCACACTAAATCCACTTTGAAACTAGTTCATGGAGGAGGAAAAGTGTTACTTGTTTTCTTTATATGAAATAATGTGTAGTCTCATCCCAATCCATTCATTCTACAACTAATCTATTATTTTAAAAAGGATTTTAGCCCTCTTGAGTTCCCACCTATGATTGTTTGGGGAGATTAATTATTTTTTCTTGAAGGAGTTTGGCAACCCTTCCCATCTTGTGCTACAAGATAAAAATGATGAATTGAATGTTATTGTTATATACTTCTTCAGATCATCTATGCTCTCTATCAAAATTTTAATATATTTCTTTTTCATCTTAGGAATGTAGGGATACTATCTGAAAGGTGCAAACAAAAGGTCTAAAGTTGGATACTCATGTCCCATCATGAAACCTACACTTGCCTCTTAAACATAAATGTATTTCATGCTATCATATTATGATTTTCAATTATAAAAAATTGAAATTTAAGTTGTGATTTTAGCTTCTCCCTAAAAGATATTGATCATGAAATTTTTGATGTGGTCAAGAATGAATTTATATAAAAATAATTCACATAGTGAATTTTTTAATTGAGTATTTATAGTCACATATGCCTCCATGAATTATTTTTCATCATCAAATTCATTTGGTTTAGTGCATGATATCCTAAATAAATATCATTTAAATAACTTTTACCATAATAATAGAGCATAGAAATGGGAAGGATTTATACATGCAAGGAGAACTTCCCTAATTGGATGGGATGAATTCAACCTATATTTCATCATTTCATTTTGTTATTTTAGTTTCTCAAGCTTCTCCTTCAAGTTTTTATTTTTTCTTCCACATTTCTCAATACATAACATATATTTATCTATACTTGCAATCCTTTTGTCAATACCACTTATGGAAATAAAAATAAGTTTGCACCATATTATCCTCTCTTTCTATAATTATAATAATTTTTAATGAATTTTATATCTCAATTGTTTTTCTTGACTCATTAATCTCTTGATGAAAAAACAATGGAATTCTAACAATTTTGTGCTACCATTTAAGTGACAATTTCCTTTCCTCTAAGCATATTTTCAAAATATTTTATCATAAACTATTTTTCTTGAGAAGATACTCATGTATCTTTATTATTATCTTATAATTCCTCATTCAACTACTTAATTTTTTCCTCATATGCAATATCTTTAAGTTTTTATTCCTTGAGTTCTTTTTGCAATGACATGATATTATTATCCCTCCTTTGGAAGAATTGTTTTAATGAATCTATATATTATTATTGCATTTGTAACAAAAATATAGATTTAGATAAACTTAGTACCAAGAGGTTTTTTGTTTCTTCTTCAAAATAACTTCTAGCTTACCCTTAATTTTATATTTACATGGGTGATTTGAATTTATCAAATAGGCTGAGTTTTAGTAGAGGGACTTCAAGTTTATTTAACATCCTGATTGACTTATTTTTCATGGGAAGTTATGGGTGGAGTATACATCAAGGTATCACTAGTTTTATGAATGGTGTGAATAATAATAACTACCATTCATTCTTCATTAGAGTCCTCATGTGAGGAGAGGACAAGTCTTATTATTTTAATTATTTGAAGGAGAATGATTTTTGTGTTTTTTGTATGTTAATTTTCCATTTTCAATTCTCTGGATTTATAGTCAAGGATCTTCAAAATCATAGCTATAGGTTTGGATTGTAAATATAGGCTAGGTTTTATTTTAGGTCTGATCTCTGAAGTTTTTTATTTTTGACCTACTTGTAACCCTTATTTATGAGACTAGGATTGGTGTATGAGGTGAAGGTTCTAAAGAACATTTCTTCCTATAATTTTTAACTAAAACATTATGTTTGATTTAACTTTTTTGGGAATATTGGTTTATTATTCCTAATTTATTTAAGGTTCTAGAGTAATAAAATTAGTAAATAAATATGCAATAATTAATCTATTGATTTGTATAATTTGATTATAATTTTAACCTTTCCAAAAATAGTAATAAGGGAGAGAAAATAAGACATAGCTAGAAACTATCTGAGATGGCTATTGTAGGGTCTAAAATTCACTATGTAGGATTGGTACACTATCACAAATAAATATCTAGACTTCATTTTATGATTGGATAATAGCAACAAAATAGGACACCCTAGGGTATATCAATATAGTCCTCTTCTTTCACTGCAATCTAGGAGATTTGAACTTTCTGGGTTTTGTTCATTGTGCTTTTATGAGATTGCCTATGAAATTTTGAATATTGGATGTTTGTGAAAATATTTATAGAGCTGATTTAGTATTCAAACCCTAGAA
The DNA here is from genome assembly GCA_037957365.1 of Torreya grandis. NCBI lineage: Eukaryota > Viridiplantae > Streptophyta > Pinopsida > Cupressales > Taxaceae > Torreya > Torreya grandis. Next base: position 3,874,714 of record JARHVA010000741.1, on the reverse strand, counting down.
TCCATTATGCTTTGACAAACTTTGGGAAAAAAGGGGGCTAGTGTGTGTAAGATGCACTGAACATGTATCCACACCCCTTGTGTTGGCATGCTACCTACATACCAATACTCTAAAGAGAGATCAATCCATATGTAGTTATCCCACTTGATATGCTATATGGAATTATGTATGAAAATTCAAATGCTAAAATTGGGTGTTCTTGATATGGCTAGGGACTGGTATAAGGATTTGAATAAGCTTGTAGTAATATTGGCTAGTTATATGTAGTGAATAGGGAAGATTACCTAAGTAGTCTTGCTTATATTCTTGCTTGCTTTGTGATATTTACTAAGCCCTTATAAATGAACTTTGAATGGTATTTTATAGGGATATATTGGTCATGGTTGAATGTGCTCACATTAGGTCCACAAGAAGAGGGATAAGAACTAGAAAGAACTAACCATTGGATGTAAAAATACACTTGTATAGGAGCACTAAAAGAATTACTAGAGGGACTAGCACTATAGTCTAAGTTGGGTGCTATAGTACTAAGCTAACATTACCTAGGGGGATAGATTTTTCATGGAAAGAGTAGTTGAGTTGAGATGGGATTAGGTCTAAAAGGCTACGAATGATTATGAATTAGTGAAAATATTCTTATGAGGGTCATGAGAGCAAGCAAGAGGGACCTATGGGTTGGTTTTCATTATCCACACTTAATATACCAATTTTCACATTTTATATGACTACATTTCCCCCCCCCCTTTATTTTAATGTTACATCAAAGTGAAAAACAAGGATAAAGGAAAAATAGAAAGCATACCTAAACTTACCTACAAGGGTGAAGCTCATGAAGCTATGTGATGTTAGGTGTGCATAGAGAGAGCATACTGTGAAGTGTAAATCTAGAAAAGAAAATAAAGAGTAGATCATTTCTTACTAGACATGTTATGTCTAAAATAAGAATGTAAAAAATTTGGGTAGAAGAGAGAATAAGAGAAAGGAATTGAGACATCTCTCTAAATACATGAACCAATACAAAACCTATTATGATGCTAAGTGATGTTGGATGATGATGAATAATGCTGGGTATGTGTTATATCAAGATTAATATCATGAATGAAGATGAATGTTCAATTCCTTGAAAGTGGCTTAAGATTGTAAAGGCTAGCCTTTGGTTCCATCATCACCAACTAATTAAAGCTAGGTGATCATACATGTGTTAATTGATGTTTGCACTTTGTGTCCAATCCCTTTGAGTAGGTGGCTCAAGAATACAAAGGTTAGCTAGTCCTTTAGCTCCATCATTGCCTCATGAAGTGAATCTATGAACTAATACCAATATGAAATGTGTATTATATGAGATGTATCCTAAATGCCATGAATTATTTATAATATAACAATGTGACATGGATAGTCAAATGTGTGTTTTAAACTAGGCCACTCTTAGCTAATTAAAAAAGATGGATATTAGGCTTGTATGAAATCCACTCTAAAACTAGGTTATAGGCTTATGTAAAATCCACTCAAAATTTTTGAAATTAGGATTGTATGAAAGCCACTCCAAAATGATACCAACCACCTACAGGTGGAATAAGGCACACAACTATTGAGAATGCCTGAGTAATGTACTAAACTCAGAAAGAAAATAAAACAAATATGCCATGAACATTGACCCTAATCACTGGTGTTTGGAACATGGATTTTGATCTAGAAATTATACCAACTACCTATCTAAAAATAAAAGTAAGAGCCATCATGCTGTGCATGATGCCCCCTACATCTAGATTCTCTGAACAAAAGTGTACTAAAAACTACTAATTTTATACCAGTCTAAATGTGCAAAACTATAACTAAACCTACTTTTCTACTTGATTTTGGAAACTCTAGTTTTTTTCTATTTATATTAGAGCACCAAAATAAAACACTAGAGGTTCTAGCATTGTAGTCCAATCTTGGTGTTATTATTCTAGGCTAAATCTGATGACTGTTATAAAATTATCACTATCTACCTAGTTTGAAGTCTGGTTATTATTTTGGGTGTTCTAAAAACTAATTTTTCAACCATTAAATCTATAATATCTATGATAAAATCCCTATTTATTGCCTTCTCTTCTGAGGGTAGGAATGAAGACCTTACAATGACTACCCTTGAAAAAAAAATCCCTGCAAGTGTGTTATGCTATAAATATACATGATATAGCAATTATAATTGATAATATATCTCAAGATATAGCATGGTTTGTAATGGGATATTGTTATATCAATAGGGATATTCTTAGATAGATATAATAATGTAATAGCATGTGCAATGTAATGGACAAGAACTATACGTCTGGTTAGTTGTTAGTTGTTAGTTGTCATGGAGGGATGGAGCATGATGTCCATCATGGCATCCAAGAAAGAAAGATAATGCATGATGTGGATCATGGAATCACAAATAATTAGTAATTAACCAAGAAACAAGCATATAAGACAAAAATCAATAAGCATACAAGAGTGGCCAAGGGGCCATGTCAGCAAGGGACATGTGCACATGTCACTCATACTAGAAATCAAGCATACAAGGGATGTGCAAATGCTACATACACATACAATTGAAACAAGCAAGGTTGGCATGAAATCCATAATCACATAGAAGGGTATAGGTAAAGGACATTGGAAAATGTCCTAAGGCACACACAATATAGAAGCAAAAGACATTGAAAAATGGCCTAAGGCATATATGAGAGACAATATAAAAACTAAGAAATGCAAACAATATAGCTACACTAAATAAGAATGAAAGCATGTAAATATTGGGAATACAATCACATCTAACTAGTCAAAATAATAAGTGAAAGTATGCAAGACGTGATTTATAAGATTAGGTGTATACTAAGAAATATGCAAGTGTTATATACTAGTGATATGTTGACAGAGTAATCTATGTAAGTGAGTAAATAATGTACATCATTATGATAACTAAAGTTTGTGGTGTAGGAATGATATAACTTGGATGGTGTAGTCATGTAGAAGATGCCCCTAGTGGTTAAATATATCGATGTGTGTCTCGAATGTAGAAGTAGGATGCCCCCTCAATGGGTAGAGAAAAGCAATCAGAGATCTAGATGTCATTGCACACACTCAAAGAAGATCAAGTGAAGCATGGTAATGTAGATAAATCGATAAATAATAGCATATAACAAAAAATGTAAGTCTAGCATATAGTAGAAATGTAAACATGGATAATGCATATAATTAGAATGTGTTTGAATTTTTGAATTTTTGAATGTTTTTATATTTTGAAATGCTATATTGTTTTTAGTATTTTTTTGACATATTTGAATGTTTTTGAAATTTTGTATTGTTTTTGTATTTTAAAAGTTTGTATTGTTTTTGGATTTTTAAATATTTGAATGTTTTTGGATTTTTAATTAAGATATGTAAAATCAATCTTAAAAGAGACTATGTACAAGTAAGTAGAAAGAAACTATATATAAGAAATTTGAGAAGAAATGAAACTAACTGATGAATCTCATGGGATATTCCCTACCATTGTGTCTTGTATCACGGTGGCTCATTTAAAACCAATCATAGTAGGTTGCTACATCAAATAGGTCCTCAAAAACTAAACCATAGTGAATATTTAGATGAAGTGGTACTCTGTGATGTGTATAACTAATTAATAGATCAAGATGGAGATGAAACCTATACTGGTGGCTTGTTTAATACCAATCATAGTGGGTTGGTACATGAAATGGGTCTTGGAAAACTTAGTTGTAGTGAATATTTCTTTGAAGCAGTACTATGTTTTGAAATCTAAAAATATCTTGCTCATATAGGTGATTTGATTCATTAGAGTCTCACAAGTTCGAACCATAGTAGTGTCTAATTTAACATGTAAGCACATGTGTTGAAGAGGGTTTGAAGAGGCTATAAGTTACACGTATGCATTAGGAATAAAAATATATGTTGCCTCACATTTTGGAGGGGTAATAGCATGAACCTGGTTAGAAGGAAAGTAGCTATCACCCTCTTGAGGGAGAAGAGGAGAACGGATATCTTTTCTCTGCATAAGATGTGACATTGAAACTTAACAGGTGGGTTTTAGCTTATGCAATGGATCCTCTAGGTAAAAACCATGTATGTGGGATAAAATGCATGTAATTGGAGTTATAAGTTGTATAACTATATGTTTATAAAGATCATTCCACATGAGAGATATCAAATTTGGGATAGAAAGAATGAATTTGTGCATGAATGTATAAGAAAATTTGGCATGTGCTATGACATTTCTAATGTGTTTAGCATGATAAAATTCAAATTTTTTCCATATGAGAGATAAAAATCAAGAAATGAAACCTTGTATTAAATACAAGTGAACTTTACTTTAAAGGAGAGGTATCATTCTATGTTTAACAATGGCTTTCTTAATTCCATCCCATATTACAAAAATTAGGCATGCAAAGCAAATAATGAAGATTTGTAGTAGCATATGGTAGAATTCATCATTAATGTACATTATAGGACCAAGTATGGCCTCATTATTTGAAAGAAATGCAAGAAATATGTGTAAATAAGTGAGATCCATTTTTTTTATTATGTGAAGTCTGATTTTAGATGTAAGGCGATAGTCAAGCAAAAAAAGGGACCTAGTATATGCAACTAGGGTTTTCAAAACTTATATTTTTAAAATTACTTAAAGAATTATAAATTTAATATAAATTTATAATTTAAAAATGTAGGTAAAAAATTAGAAAATTATTGGAAAAATATTGATTTGAAAGGACCAAGTGTATATAACTAGGGTTTGGAGGAAAAATAAATTTTTAAATTTACTATGGAATTTTAAAATTTAAATTGAATTTTTTTACTTAAATAAGCAAGTAAAAAATTAAAAAAATATTGTAAAAGTCAGCAAAGAATTTACCCTACGGTTTCTAGGGATTTTATGCACAAATGAAGTAATAACTATTTTGGGAATGTTGGTTTTATATTCCTAATTTAGTTAAGGGTCTATAGTAATAAAATTAGTAAATAAATATGAAATAATTAAGCTACTAATTTTTATAATTTGACTTTAATTTTAATCTTTCCAAAAATAGTAATAAGGGAGAGAAAATAAGACTTAACTAGAAACTAATTTAGACAGCTATTGTAGGGTTTTAAATTCACTATGAAATACTATGACACTATCACAAATCAGGATCTTGAATTCATATTATGATTAAATAGGAGTACCAAAATAGGATACCCTAGGGTCTATTGCTATAGTTCTCTTCTACTACTATTATCTAGGAGATCTAAGCTTTTTGGGTTTTGTTCATTATGCCTGCCTATGAAATTTTGACTATTGGATGTCCATAAAACTCCCTATAAAATTGATTTAGTATTCAATCCCTATACTCCATTGTGCTTTAACAAAATTTGGGAGAGAGGGGGGTTAGTGTGTGTAATATATATTGAATGTGTATCCACACCCCTTATGTGGGAACATTGCCTACATACCAATACTTTGAAGAGGTATCAAGCCATATGTAGTTCTCTTAATTGATGTGCTTTGTGTAATTATGTGTATGAAGATGAAAATGTTATAACTATGTGTGTTTGATATGGCTAGGGACTGGTGTAAGGATTTGAATAAGCTTGTAATAGTATTGGCTGGTGATATGCAGAGAATAAGAAAGATTTCCTAAGTAGTCTTATTTTGTGATATTTTCCAACCCCTTTTAAATGACCTTTGAATTGGATTTTATAGGGATATGTTGGTCATGGGTTGAATGTGCTCGCATTAGGCCAACAAGAAGATGGATAAGAACCAAGGAAATGACCATTAGAGGTAAAAATGCACTTTGATAGGAGTGCCAAAAGTAGACACTAGAGGGCCTGATGCTATTGTCCAAGTTGGGTGTTATAGTCCTAAGTTAATAGGACCTAGGGGGATATATTTGTCATGGAAAGAATAGTCTGGCTAAGCTAGGATCAGGTTTGGAAGGATATAAATGATTAAGAATTAGTGAAAAGATGCCTATGAGGGTCATGAGATCAAGCAAGAGGGACCTATGGGTTGGGTGTCATTAGCCACACTCAATCTACCAATTTTTACATTTTATATGACTACAATACCATTTTATTCCCCATTTAGATTTTAAAATAAGTGACACTTTTAAATAAATTTAATTTTTCCATGATGCTTGAGAGGCCGTAATCCCTATCTACATTTATTGGCCATAGTTTGTAGGGAAGAATTTAGGAAAATGGGAAAATTAACCTTATATTTAGTATGTTTCACCACATATCTAAGATGATTCTAATTTTTGTTTCCAGTTCCTAATACAATAATATACTAATCATAACATGTAAAATATTTCATTACCCATATAAAAATTGATTGTAATGGCTCTATAATACTATCTTTAACAATCCATTTTCATTTCAATTTTTTGTAATGTACTTTAGGGTTTGGCTCCCCTTCTTTAAAAAAATGTTAGTAATTCACTATAGGGTATTCTAATGTCAACAATGTCTTCCTCCTCTAGGATAATATAGATTTCAATTATAATACTAGGACTTACCTGAGTATTCACAACCTCCATTGTGGAGTATTATTCAATAATTAACTCTTAAAATACTTCTAATTTCTCAATAAACTTAAACAACCCTACTTATTTAAATATTTGAGAAAAAATTACATTTTTCTCTAGATTCTAGACATAACTTGGTTCATATTTATTCTTAATCCCCAATATGCTTTCAAGTATTTCAATAAAACAACCACCTCAGTACACACCAAATTTAAATGTAAAGTGTAGAGGATTAATTTTAATCTATCATAAATGAAACAATAGTCGATAATGTAGATGACATAATGCAATATTTTGATTTAAATGATTCCTAACTCATGTCATGTGCCTTGTAATGAGTTCATCACACCATAATATCATTTGAGAAGGGAAGAGATATTTGTGAGGGAAGTGGGATGGATAAAAAAATCATAATAAAATGGGGAATTTATTGCTAATTACAATATAAGGTTTTGAAATCACAATATTTGAATCAATTCAACTAATTTGAGAGTAATAAGAGTAATATGATAGGCAAAAAATATTAATATAGGGTTTTATAAGGAAAATAAGTTAGAAAAAATACAAATTGTGGTGATACAACATTGTTCTATATTGTGGAAGACATTGGAGAAGACCCAAAAGAGTGTCCTTTTTTTGGAAAGACTATGAATCTATAAATCTATTTTA